>CM035412.1:165911364-165913864 GCA_020310875.1 Ceratopteris richardii
TTTCAATGAGCTGTGTACCAATGCATAGAGGCAAAAGGTGAAACCATCCGATAAGTGGCTGCATGTGATGATTGGTATGTTCTGGACTATAAAAGATTATGTATGATCATGCTAGACTAAGAAAAGGAATGGATCAAAGTGCTTTAAGAGCCCATCAAAACAAGTTGGATGACTTATGCATGTTCCATTATATCCGATGGATGGAGTGATACATGTCGTCGCCATATAATCAATATCCTTGTCTCTTCTTGTTTAGGTATGTGCCTTCTTCATTTTGCATATGAAGTAAAGCAAGTGTTATTCCTGATGTTGGTCCGCAAAATGTGGTACAAAACATCACAGATAATGTGTCCGATTGCAAAAGAATGAGAGAATTAGTGCAACAAGAATCTATAGTATGGATCCACATGCAACTCATTACATTGATTTGTTGATGCAAGATATAGGCAAGCTTACATGGATCCAGCCTGTCTTGAGTGACACTAAACGTATTCTAACCTTCAAAGTTCATAGGAAACAATCATCTAGGTCTCTTAATTTTCCAAGAAAATAGCACCATCAAGATGATCCGTCCCTCCAAGACATCCTCATCTCCATCATCATCCTCATCATCATCGTGAAGAGAATCGGATAAAGGACCGCATGTGATGTAACAATCTCTCTCTAATGGCACTAGCAGATGTGCGGGCAACTTCCTCATCCTCATGATTTTGTTGCTGCAAAAGAACTCTAGCATGGTCCTTTTCTTTCTCAACCATATCCAATCTGACTTCCATTTTCTCATATTCTCTTTCTTTGAGTTTACTTGTATGGCGCAAATTTGTATGGATGTACACTAATTTTTCAGTGTTCTTTGGCAACAATCTATTCCTTTTTTTGGTATGAATCAAAAAAAAATGCTCCGATTTCTTTGACAAGGGGAAGCACAAGTCCCTTGTGAAAGGATGCAAAGTGCTAACTTCTCTAAATTAGGAGTGCATGTGCCAAACATTTCCCAGCAATTGATTGCATGCTGCATTCTTTTCTCATCTTTCGCAATTGGACAACCAAATGTGCCTTACCATAGATTCGTATACATCTAAAATTCGCTTTACTAAGGAAAGAAACACCTACAATTGTATCGTCTCCTATAATAGAGTCATCATTCATGGCTCTAATGATTTGTAATAAGTGTGGATCTTCCACGTGTGCTTCCTTTATTTTTTGAAGCAATGAGCTTTTTAGAACTTTAAAGCTCATTTGACACACTATCCATGATAATGCATTGGCTACAACATTCTCTTTGCCTCTTCTATGCAGGATTTCCATGTGAAGTTCTTGCATGGGCTCAGCCCATAGAGCCAATCTTCGTTAAAAGCTTGCTGACTACAAAAGTACTTTAGTGTATGGTGATATCAATATACCTTTAAGTCTACATTATAATGATAGTGTCTCCAGACTTTCAGAGCATGCATCACTGCATACAACTCAGGTGTGGCATTCCATCTTGTCTCGAAATTGCCCCCATGGCTATGCTGCTAGCATCTGTCTCCAACTCAAATGGTTTTTATGGATCTACCAATTTGAGTATTAGGGCCTCTGAAACAGCTTGCTTCAGAGTATCAAAACTTCTATGTTGCTCTTGCTCCATGCAAATGGAACTTTGCCTTCAAGCACATTCCTCAAGGGCAGAGCTATTCACAAATAAAAGGAATGAATATCTGATCGAAACCCGAAAGTCCTAGAAATAACAATAGTTGCCCCTCATCTTGAGGAGTAGGCCAAGCTAGAATAACTGAGACCTTAAGATCCATCTCAACCCCATCAGGCCATACCACATGCCCTAAATACTCTATCTTTGGAAGAAACAACGGAGTATTATCTCGAACTACAAACAACTGATTTTCTTTTAACTTATCTAATACTAATCTTAAATGACTTTCATGTTCATGTACAGACCTACTATACACCTACAAATCCACAATAAACTTTCCAATGAACAGACGGAAAATATGATTCATTAACACTATGAAAGTAGTACGTGCATTAGTCAAACCAAATGGCAAACTAAATACTCTTAATCATAGTGATCTTTTACGATGGCGTACGGTTACTTGATGTTCGATGACATATGCTTTTAGACAAACTAGAAAAGAAATTGGTGTACTATGTTGTTACATACGTTCAAAATTAAAATAAGTATATCATTAGTGCTTAATAGTGTATAGAATATCATAATGCATGAATACATAATACAAATGAGGAGATCATAAGCCAATTTTTTATTTCCAATATTAATTAATAATAACTATGCATTACTTAAACTCTCTCTCTCTCTCTCTCTTCTCTCTCTCTCTCTCTCTCTCTCTCTCCTCTCTCTCTCTCTCTCTCTCTCATCTCTCTCTCCTCTCTCTCTCTCTCTCTCTCTCTCTCTCTCTCTCTCTATCTCTCTCTCTCTCTCTCTCTCTCTCCTCTCTCTCTCTCTCTCTCTCTCTCTCTCTCTCCTCTCTCTCTCTCTCTC
>CM035412.1:165923864-165938864 GCA_020310875.1 Ceratopteris richardii
CCGCCTAGCCATCATATGGGCGTGAAGATTCAGAATACCCAGACCTCCCGTGCTCTTAGGTTGACAAACAAATTCCCATGACGAGAAGACCAGAGCACGGTTATGTGACTTATTCCAAAGAAAATTTTTTATCAGACAATCAAAAGAGTACAGGTGACATTTCTTCCAATCTAGCAGCAAGATGTAATACATGATGTACGGCTGCAAAATTGATTGCACTATCCTAATCCTAATATGGAGAGGCCATTGCGCTGCATGCCACAAATTCATCTTATTTTTTATTTTGCAAAGTACCCACTGTATTTGGTCCTTAATCGGAACATTAATGCCCAACGGATAGCCCAGATGTCGAAAAATGAAACCACACTCAATTTTGCGTCCCTGCCAGGAAGGAAAAAGAAAATGCTGCGCTGAAATTTTAATGAGGGCCGACTTTCCCATACTAATGTTTAGCGAAGAGGCCTTTGAAAAAGGAGTCAGTGAAATAAATATACGCTGAATATTTTCTTCGTATGCTTTTGCAAAAAGAAAAGTATCATCTGCGAATCCGACTACAATGTGTTGGGATCCATGTAGAGAAATACCGTGGATAAAGCCTGATTCCATCTTAGCCTGTAGAAGATAAAACATCGGTGTAGATGCCATGGCATAAAAGAGAGGACTAAGAGGACAACCCTGACGCACTGACCGCTGAACTGGAAAGGGTGTAGAAAGCCTTCCATTAATTTCTATTTGGGAAACACTGTCCTCCGCTAACAGATAAACAAGACGACAAAATTTAAGCCCGAATCCGAGTTTCTTGAGCGTTGCAGCAATGAAATCCCAACGCAAACGATCAAAAGCTTTTTCAAAATCAATTTGTATGTGAACCGCTTCCTGGCCGGAGTCCAAAGCGTGCTCCATCAAAATTTGTGTGGTAAAAATGTTATCATAAATCAATCTCTTATGAATAAATCCCATCTGAGCAGGGTGCACTATCTATGCATAAGTGGTTTAAGCCTAAGTGCGAAAATTTTAGCGAATATTTTGTAAATAATATTCATCATTGAGATCGGTCTCCAGTCTCCAATCCGTTTAAGGATATCCACCTTAGGAATAAGCTTAATTTTCCCTTGTTTGAATGAATAAGGCATTCTTTGAGTCATCCACATTTCATTACATACATCGAGAAGCAGTGTTTTAAGCGAGGGCCAAAACGAAAGAACAAACTCTTTGGTAAGACCATCCAGTCCAGGAGCCTTTCCATTTTTAAGAGATCCAAGAGCAAAGAAAATTTCTTCCTCCGTTATGGAAGTCTCACAAGCAGCAGCCATCCGTGAGTCCAGACACTGCGGAGTGTGCATCAAAGCATCATGAAGCGCCGCAAACCAAGAATCATCAGTGGAATACGAGGCAGCGAGTAAGTTTTTGAAATGGTTCGAACAAGCCTCTAGTAAGGAGATAGTATTTGCAGCACGCTTAGCACGCAAGAAGTCAAAAAAACATTTCGAGGAAGCTTGTAAATCATTCACCTCCATGCATCTAGCTCTAACTTTGGCAAAATGTATAGCATTATTTTCAGCAAAATGCAAACATCTGTATGCATCACACAAGCGCAAGTACTCCCTCTGATCGAGCAAGAAACCCATGTCCACCTTTTCGGTTAATGAAATAACATGCTCAGCTTCAACTTTTGCTCCTTTCAAAACATTAGAAAAGTATTTCCCACAATCTCGAATTACATCCTTCATACCCACCACTAGGGCTTCCCATTTCAAGGAAGCAGAAAACTTTGAAGCGAGCACTTGCATAATAAGATCATCGACTTTAGCTTTAAACATCGCTGTTCAAATCCACGCATGATTAATTCTCAATGGAATCCTACAAAATTTAACAGGAATACAGGCTGTCCAATTCGAGTCACAAAGTAACAACAAAAGCGGACTCTGATCTGAGAGCAATATTGTGGCATCAATCCACATTTTGGATACAGGAGAGAGAGTAGAGGTATGCGGATAATAACACCTGTCCAACCTACTAATAGCCTTCCTATGCGACCTAGAGTGAAAAGTATAACGCAGCGTATGGCCACCGATACATCCCCATAAATCCTTACAATTCAAAGAGTCCAAAATTTCACTCCATAACCACTTTTCCTGTGATGAAATCAAGGAGGGAGAAGTTGTACAGTCTGTATCTTCCTCAACCATGTTAAAATCACCACACAGTATGATACCGGCATTATTCCACAGTTGAAGCTGCTGACAATAACGAACCGCTTGCAAAATATTTTCCCAAGTTTTAACTCTCTGACGGAGAATTCGGAGCATATACATTTATGCAGATATAGGATATGTCTTGTATTACAAGATGAATAACCAGAAATCGTCCCTGAGGATCATCAAATAACACTTGAAAAGGGATATCCTTTTTAATAACAAAGAGATATCCTGAATAGCCATTCTTAAAACCATTGTAGCGAAGCTGAAAATCCCTAGTGTGCATCAACATTCCCGCACATATATATATATATATATATATATATATATATATATATATATATATATATATATATATATATATATATATATATATATATATATATATATATATATATATATATATATATATATATATATATCTTATTTAAGTGCCCTGTTTGGGTGGAATTTATATATATATATATATATATATATATATATATATATCTTATTTAAGTGCCCTGTTTGGGTGGAATTGATATATATATATATATATATATATATATATATATATATATATATATATATATATATATATATATATATATATATATATATATTAAATTTATTTTTTTTATTTATTCACTTGCTATTTGTTTAGGATATGAGAAAGAATCAAGATTCAAAGATACATATGTATGTGCCATTATCCATACATGCATGTCACATGTGCATTGTGTCATACATGCATGTGTGCAATGTGTCTCATTATTCATATATGCAAAATGTGTGTCATATTATATATGCATATGTGTCATATAATACCATTGCAATGCAACATATTATATATATACTCATGTGTCATAATATATATTTGGCAAATGCAATGCGGGTCATATGTAAGCATGTGTGTGTCACATAGCACATATGATGAAAACTGAGTATATATGCATATGCGTGTGTCATATATTATATATGTATATATATATATATATATATATATATATATATATATATATATATATATATATATATATATATATATATATATATATATATCTCTATCTATTTAGGCACACGTATGTGTCATATTATCTATTTGTATTATATATATGTATTATATGTATCTATTATATGTGAAAAGGGGCTGAATTTTTAAGTAAGAGGCATGTTTCTTTTAATACGAAACACGTTCCGAATGCTGATTGGAACGCGTGTTCGGTACCAAACGTTCCAATCTTGTTTGGAACGCGTTCTGATCCAACTGTGTACGTGTCATCCCTAAATGGGGTAGATGGCCCTGAATCCATAACTAAGAAAGAGTAAAATTGTTTTTATGTTTTTTTATTGTTTTATGTTTTCTTGTTTTGTGTTTATGTACACCTAAAGTAAAGAGTGACAGCGGAAAGTAACTCGTCACAAGCCTTTGCATAAAGAAATAACTAAACAACACTTTTAATATGCTTCTCTACTTTTATGGTTATGCATGGAAAATATTGAAAATTTCAGTAGCATTTTTGAAAGGAAAATGAAAATCAGAAAAAATTTGACTAAGTGCTCTACACGCACTTTCAAGCAAATGTGTCGGCAGGCATACAATATACAACAATATGAACAAAGGGCACTACATGCCCTTGTATAAAATCCCTCGTGCTTGCGGCATGAATACAAACGATAAGAACGCTGAATGTTCTTATTTCTTCCTTGCAGTACCTGCAAAAGAATATGCTACCATCCTACTTGCATACAAAACGTAGAGCTAAATAGGCATATGGAAAAACATATGTGCTATGCTTGTCTTAGATGCAAAACAGTGCCTAACGAGACTAGAGATGCATTAAAATCACAACAAAACTTATCTTAGGTTTTGAAATTTTCACGTGCAGGTGCCGAAAATGGTTGCTATATAGTCTTGCGTCTCCAAGTTGATCTTGATCGTCCTCTGATCCAAAAAGTGCTTCTATGGAAGTCATTGGCAGCGGACACCCAACTTCAAAGCTTCGCACAAGTGTGTACATGAAACCAAATGGTATGTTCCATTGGCTCAAAATATAGCTCTCTAACTAAGGATTCCATAAGAAGTGATATCACTATATTTCGTTAAGTGATGAGAGAGCTATGGCAATTTTGGTGGAAGTAGGTACTCCAACTCTTCTTTTCTAGAGAGGATTAAGAGATGGCAATGAGAAAAAAAACTTCGATTCTTCTTCTTCTCTAAAGCTCCTTTACGCGCTATGCGCTCTAGCCTTCTCTTTATCCCACATACAGAGACAAAGCCCCGTTCTTGCGCCTAGATAATAAGCTTATGGCGAATTCGCCTCCTTGCACATCGTGTGCATACGAGGTCTCTTGGGGGCCCCTTGGGCTCCTGTGAGAGCCCTCTAAAGCTCTCTTCTTTTGAAGACGATGAGGCCTGCCCACCTTCACGGGACGGATGCTAAGCACACCGATTGATGATGACGACGGTCCCTGAATTCCAACAGCGGCAAAGTTCTCCAATCGTAAAAGAATTTGTTCCAGATCCTCTCAAAATCTTTGAATACCAAGTGTTAGAAAACTCCTCAATTCTCTCTCAAGACTTAAGACTCTAAGACTCATGAATGATGTGTGTGCCACTCTCCTCCCATCCATTATATCCCCTTGTATAGAAAATAGCAATGCTTTAAAATGATCTAGTGCCAACATGTGGCCACCATTCAACAGTCATCCCCATTACCATTGAATACCTTAGGATATCCCCCGAGAATGATCTTTGTAGACCAATGTCTAACAATATATATACACACATATATACATACAATGTATTGTATGTGTCATACCTAGAAACCTTAGTACGATTGCATATCGTATGTCGTACATGAACCATGTTGGACGCATCGTACTGGAAAGGACGTGACTACCTTGATGGTGAAATACCACAAAGCATGATGATGATATGTGTGCCTATCCAGTATTAACTAATAAGCTCAGAGCTCTCAATGAATATGTTCAATGTTCACTATTAGGCTTTAACTAATAATAAGTTCTCTCTCTCTCTCTCTCTCTCTCTCTCTCTCTCTCTCTCTCTCTCTCTCTCTCTCTCTCTCTCTCTCTCTCTCTCTCTCTCTCTCTCTCTCTCTCTCTCTCTCTCTCTCTCTCTCTCTCTCTCTCTCTCTCTCTCTCTCTCTCTCTCTCTCTCTCTCTCTCTCATGGGATCGAGACTATTGCACTATCGAGACAAGTTCTTAGACATCCTCGCAGACGGTTTCATCCGGCGGCCATGTTACATGGATACTTACATGCCTCATAGCTCAAGGGTAGCGATTGGCCAGTTGAGAGTCTCACCACATAGACTAGAGATTGAGACGGGCAGAGCCGCAGACATTCCCAGAGAGGAGCGGATATGCAGGGTTTGCAGAGTAGAGATAGAGGATGAGGAGCACTTTGTATGCAGATGTAGCGCATATGATGGCATCATAGGTAGATACGGGACTCTATTTACAGGGCAGCCCACCCTCCGAGAGATCATGGACTCTAGAGACCAGCGACAGCTCGGGCGATTCCTACTAGAGATACAGAGTCACAGAGATTCCCTACTCCAGCCTACTGTAGCAGCCCATACAGGAGGGAGACAGAGTCAGCTCACTGAGTTCTTTATTCCACGACGTGCTGCAGCCCTCCCCCCCTCAGCCCACACACCGAGAGGGGTGACTCTTCAGCAGGCTCAGGCTTCTCGAGCTAGGAGACGACCCCGTGCTAGAGGATATCGGGCCCCGAGACATCACCGACATCAGATTGCAGAGATCAAGGCTCGTCACCATGGCGCCATGGAGGAGAGACGATTCCAGATGATGGCTGATCCCGTTGCAGCTATCACGATGGCCCTGACTCCACCTCCACCTATGTATCACATCTTACACCCGCCCATTAGCACAGGATGGAGCTAGTTAGTCGTTTCAGATGCATTCCCATGCTTGTTGTACTACCCCTTTGCATATAGACTTCCATAGATATCACACTCCTTACACCCCCCACTTTCATGGGTATCTCCACACGCATTTCACGGAGATATGTATCAGCTTTACCAGTTTCTTTTTCAGCACTTTTATCTTCTCTGATAGACAGAAGATACACCCATGTACATCGATTTGTCTCATAGGCCGAGTTCGGCCTCCTAATAGACGTAAAAACACTTTCTTTCTTTCTCTCTCTCTCTCTCTCTCTCTCTCTCTCTCTCTCTCTCTCTCTCTCTCTCTCTCTCTCTCTCTCTCTCTCTCTCTCTCTCTCTCTCTCTCTCTCTCTCTCTCTCTCTCTCTCTCTCTCTCTCTCTCTCTCTCTCTCTCTCTCTCTCTCTCTCTCTCTCTCTCCTTGAGCTATCACATGACAGTTTCATCTACATAGCCATATGCTATTTCGCCCCCACAGGCTCTCGCTTCACCTCCACTGAGCATGACTCTTCATCAGGGGAGGCCTCACCTTATGCATGTCTATCAGATGAGATCATGGAGTACTCCACGCTTGGTGAAGTCTTCCTCATGGGAGACTTCAATGCTCGCACACGCAGTGAGCAGTGCGAGACGTATGACGAGGAGGATCCACAAGCACTACATGCCCTACGGGAGGAGACTATCCTGAGACACTCCGCAGACAGAGCTCCTATCACAGCATATGGAGGACATCTACTTAGGCTTGGATCTGAGCACCGTCTCCTCATCTATAACGGGATGGCTCAGTGGCCTACTTCAAGAGGCTTGACTTGCATTCCACATGGGTCTCTCGGGGGAGGAGGGAGCACAGTTGACTATATCTTGGGATCGAGGGAGGCCACTCACCTCATTACATCGCTTACCATCCCACCTATACCCATCGGAGCCGATCACACATACCTCTCTCTTTCCATCGCTGGGGATAGAACTCCACATAGACCTATCACATGTACCCCATACACCACCATTCACTTCACACATGAGCTAGCCCCTCTATACTCATCTGAGGTCGAGCGTGGCCTATGCCTACTACATCCATCCACCCCCCTCTCAGTCCTCACCTCACATATCTCATCCATCTTACATAGCTCAGCTATCAGCTCCTTCCCTCACACTCATACAGGACGTATCCCTCCCCCTGGGACTAGACCCCATAACAATTGGTACGATGATGAGTGTAGAGCACTTTATAGACACCTACATGCACGACGAGCCTTGGGAGAGATTACAGAGAGAGAGACAAGTAGACAGATGAAGACACTGACCCGTCGAAAACGACGGGCATTCCAGGAGACACAGGAGCTTGAGCTATACCGTCTATTCATGAGCATGGATAGTGCAACAGCATGGCGCGCTCTCCGCGAGCCTTGTTCAACTACACCCATTGAGGACCCACAGATCTGGCGAGATTATGCAGCGCAACTATATGATGTGCCTCGACAGCCACCCATCCCACATCCACTTGAGCCTCGACCCACACACTCCTCTTTCTTTACTACATCCATGGTGGAGAGGGCCATATGTCGCATGCAGCACAAGCGGGCTGCCGACCACACTGGTTTACAGAGCGAGCACCTCATCTACGAAACCTCCATTATAGCCCCGTTGATTGCACATGTCTTCAACCGGGCTATAGGAGAGGGATTCCCAGAGGAGTGGACTCAGCATACTATCATGCCTATCCACAAATCTGGCAATGCTCTGGAACCGGTATCATGATTGGCCACACAATGGCCAAGTTATATGGAGCAGTACTTGAGGCACAGCTTAGCTCATATGCAGAGGAAGAGGGCCTCCGAGCACTAGGCCAAGCCGGGTTCAGACGAGCTTTTTCCACTATCGACCATATCTTCATCTTGCGTTGTCTCATTGATGGGGCAAAGGCAAGGAAGAAGAGGCTTTATTGTTGCTTTGTGGACTTCCGCAAGGCTTTTGATACAGTTCCACGTGATAGGCTGTTCCAGCGCCTACTGAGCCTTCGGATCCCGACAGAGATGATATGGGCCATCTACTCTCTCTACGAGAAGGTGTTTGGTCTTGGGCTTTACATTGATGAGATCTCCGATTACATACTACGAGCAGGCGGAGAGGGGAGCGACCTCGGAGGTACGGCAGTTCACATTCTTTTATATGCCGATAATATTGTTTTGATTTCAAAGTCACATGAGGGGCTCCAATGCCACCTCGGAGCCTTGGATGATTTTTGCTCACATAGAGGATTGGTTGTGAACCTTGGCAAGACCAAGGTCATGATCTTTCACACATCCAGTGTAGTGAGGAGTGCAGCCATCTTCACCATTGCAGGAGGGCACATCGAGGTGGTTACTTCATATGTCTACTTGGGAGTTACTTTCACCAGTCTACCAGGACCTTTCACCATGAGGTAGACAACTATTGACAGACTCACCCGAGGGTATGCAGCCCTAGCGATGCTAGAGCGGAGGTGTCACCGGGCATACTTCCAGGAACCCCGCACGAAGGGGTGGCTTTTCGACACACTAGTCACCCCCACCTTGATGTATTCAACGACAATATGGGCACCAAGCTTGACGGTCGATCAGTGGGCACAGATTGAGAGGCCCCAGGTATGTATGATCTCACGCTTGTTCCGTAGCAAGCAGACCATACCACATGATATCATTTTCGAGCATAGCTCTCAGCACCACCCATGGTCCTCGAGGCACTGTTCCAGACAGTGAGTTTCATACAAAGGGTGAGGGAGTTACCAAGCGACAGACTCACTCGTAGAGCTTTTGAGGCAGCTATACAGTTATCTCAGAGTGGACATGATAGAGCCTCGTACTCCCAGGTCACAGCTTGGTTCGCGACACATGGGCTCGATATGGAGAGTTTGCCACCTTTTCAGTACAACTCAGACTCACCTTACTATCAGCTCTCTCGCAGCGAGAGGAATCTGGTGATCAGACACGACTTATGGAGGCTCTACATCAGGAGAGTATGGAGCTCACCCAGTTTAGAGGGGAGGATGTCAGACTACAGGGATCAGTTTCTCACCATTATGTCAGATGGGTTCATACAAAGACCACGCTATATGGACATCTATATGCCACAGAGTTCACGAGTAACGATTGGACAACTCAGGGTCGCATCACACAGACTAGAGATCGAGAGTGGGAGACACAGTGGTGTCCCGAGAGCAGAGCGGATCTGCAAACTATGTACAGAGGAGGTGGAGAGTGAGGAGCATTTCGTATGTCGATGCACAGCATACACTCATATTAGAGACAGATATGAGACTTTGTTCAGAGGGCAGCCCACCCTACGAGAGATTATGGACTCCCGAGATCAGAGACAGTTAGGACGTTTCTTGATAGAGATTCAGAGGCATAGAGATGCACTCTTACCACTGAGACACACAGCTACACAGGTGGAGAGGAGACAGCTAAAGCTCACTGATTTTTTCCAGAGGTCTAGAGTCCCCTCCCCACCTGATTCCCAGCGAGGAGTGACACTACAACAGGCTGAGGTGAGTCGAGCTAGACGACGACCACGAGTCACAGCCATAGTACAATAAAATCGTCGATTTTTAAATAAAAATCTTTATAAAAATCGTGAAAACGTTTTTTACGATTTTTTTAGAGATTTTTTTGCAAAAAAACGACTTCAACAAAATGATGATATCATAGCTGATGAGTCTATATTTGACATTGGAGAGTCTTCTTAGTCTTCATGGCTGATTTTAGTCTTCTTAGTCTTGGCATATATGTCATATGATCATTGATATTACACATGGCACTACCATGGATGCTTGCAGTTGTATTATGTATAACATGACTCATTGACTTGAGTCATTGACTGATGAGTAGTTGATTATGTTCATTGTTCCACTGTTCACTTTCATGTGATATATACAATTACCAATATCATGTATGATGTATGCTCATTGTTGGCTCCCTTATTTAAAATGCATGGAAGGTGATTTTATAGGTTATTCATGTCAGGTATAGCAAAAAGGTGTTAAATATGCATCGGTACATAGCTTTATGTTTCAAAATATAAAAATCTCTCACAATGAATAAAAACCCCGATTTTTATTTTCGATTTTATAGACCTCTACGATTTAAACGATTTAAACCTCGATTTAAATCTCGTTTTTAAACCTCTTCTTGTACTATGGTCACAGCGCTCAGAGGAGTTAGGCTATACCATCGCCAGATAGAGGAGATTCGAGCCCGACATCTCGAGGAGACTGCACAGCGAGTAGCCATGATGAGAGCAGATCCTATAGCTTTCATACAGAAAGCTCTAGCATCGGCTCCACCTATGTATCACATCCTCCACCCCTCCATTACCACTGGATGGAGCTAGTAGACGGATGCATCTTCATGATTGTATTGCCCTCATCATATAGACATGCATATACCCCCAGGGATAGGGCTCCATCAGCCTTAGTATTTTACCACACATGTTGGAGACTAGATTGTATTAGCTTTTTATGATCTTACTTTAGTTTTGTGAAACCAGATGACATCCGTATCATGTATCTTATGTTTTGTCTCATAGGCCGACTTTGGCCTATCATAGACATAAAAACTCTCTCTCTCTCTCTCTCTCTCTCTCTCTCTCTCTCTCTCTCTCTCTCTCTCTCTCTCTCTCTCTCTCTCTCTCTCTCTCTCTCTCTCTCTCTCTCTCTCTCTCTCTCTCTCTCTCTCTCTCTCTCTCTCTCTCTCTCCCCCCGACTCAGAACAAAGATTCACCATACACAACACTTTCGGATGAGATACTACATTGCAGCACCCTAAGTGAAGTCTTCCTCAATGGGGGACTTCAACGACCTCACCCCGTCACATGAGTGCGAGTCAAATGCTATGGAGCATCCACATATCATGAGAAGCAAAGATCCAGACGAGACGAGACGAGGACCAGCAGAGTATCAACGGATATGGGTCAAGACACCACCGGGTATGGAAGACATTTACTTGAGCTAGTCAGCCGACATCGTCTCGTTATATATAACAGGATGCACCGTTGGCCACACTCGGGTGGACTTACTTGCTTCCCTCACGGGGGAGGTGAGAGCACGGTCAACTACATTTTGGGTACCATTTCTGGAGTTTCACTTATTCCCTCACTTAGTATTGGACGACGTCCACTCGGTGCTGACCATACATTTATCACGATCACACTTTCATCTCCTATTGCATTAGACCCTCCCACACTCATTGAGCCACACACCACAATACACTACACACACGAGCTCTCACATGTTTATGCACACCACTTGCACACCTGCCTACTCTCCCTCGACCCACTATCACCACTGACACACTCACATCACAGATCACCACCATCCTACATGACTCATCCCTACACAGCTTTCCACACCACACACATACACACCCTCCACATTTGGTTGAGTACCGACGACCACGACTGCACCAAGAGGATATCTCACGCATCAGGATAGCCTACGACTACATGATGGAGCACAGGCGCATCGCCACCACTTGGATAGGCTTCCTCCAGGAGGCACTCCTACCGCCACCGATGTACCACGTACTCCACCCACCTCCAGGCTCTACCCATCATCAGCAGTTAGGGTATACACATTCACTCCCTCATGGCTCCCCCTTGTATCAGGTCGTCATTATCTGCTAAGCCAGAGCCACGCTCCCCCAAGGCACCATGATTTTATTCCCACTACCTCCTCATTACCAGGTACACCATCCTTTATTGTTTCCAGCCTACAAAGTTTTGTGTAGCGAGTATTTTTCCTTTCCATTGCTACACAGAGATTACCACGGTTGTATATGATTTTGTCTCATAGGCCAAGTTTGGCCTTTGGAAGACGTTAATATCCTCTCTCTCTCTCTCTCTCTCTCTCTCTCTCCTCTCTCTCTCTCTCTCTCTCTCTCTCTCTCTCTCTCTCTCTCTCTCTCTCTCTCTCTCTCTCTCTCTCTCTCTCTCTCTCTCTCTCTCTCTCTCTCTCTCTCTCTCTCTCTCTCTCTCTCTCTCTCTCTCTCTCTCTCTCTCTCTCTGTGGCGCTAGGGTTTCCCCTGTCGGCTCTCTGCCCGCTCTGCGGCGCTAGGGTTTCCCCTGTGCTTCGGTCTGTAGCCTCCCGCGCCTCTCGGTTCATCTACAGCAACGCCCGTCGGCCTCCTTCTGCATCTACCTCGCGCGTCTGTCCTCCCCCCTTAGCGGCACCTTTGGCACTCCTCCACAGCAGCCTCCCGCGCTCGTCTCCATCGCCTCGCGCTAGGGTTTCCCATGTTGACAGTAGATCTGCACCCACCTCCACCCGTGCCCCACCTCCCTCCTTTGCCTCGAGCCACGCCCCCAACATCACTCCAAAACAGCGTCGTTATGGCCCCCGTCACACCCTTCCTGCTTTCTGCCCACCCTCGACCTCCAATCTTAACATTAACCGAAACCCTAAACTCTCTATGAACCCTAACCCTAAGTAGAACCTAAAAACCTAAAAACTAAAACCTAAAACCCAACCCGTCTCTATTGCCTAATTTTCTTAAGGTTTTTCAAAGTTTCAAAGTGTCTATGAGATGGCTCCCATGGACAGGAGGGAAGTGGACGAGCTTATCGCTAAAGCTCTCAAAGAGGCCAAAAAAGAAGGAGACCGCAACCTCAACATGGAAATACGAAAAATGATGGAAAAGTTCAAAGGACTCGAAGAACAAGTCATGGATAAAGTCAAAGGACTCGAGGAACAAGTAAAGATTCTCACAGAAGAACGCGACAACTGGAGGACAGCCTATGAGCACCTGAAAGAAGAGGGAGAGATCTCCAATGTGGAGACACTCAAAGAAGAAATAAAGAAAGAAATCAAAACGGAGGTAGAATCCACTCGAGAGTCATGGGTGGAAGTAGTACACAAAAGGGTTAAGAAGGAAGTTAGGGAAGACGTACAGAAAGAAGAACTCACACGAGTCCAAGATACACTTGAGGAGGAGAGGCTTCGACACACTCGAAGACTTCACATTCGGATTACAGGCCTACCTGAAGGAGCATCACCAGAGGCAGATGCAACTGACATTTGCCGTCGACTTGGATACAAGGGCATGCCATTCACAGGTGCATGGAGGGTTGGGAGGGATACATCGCGTTTGCACGCACTCATCCTTAAGATGAGCTCCAAGGAGGCACGGTCAACGTTCTTTAGACGTCGATCAGTACTACGTGGACTACCAGGCGGCGCCCTCTACATGGACGAGGACCTCACGAGGATGCACGTGGCACATCGACGCGCTTGCATGCCACAGATACTCAAGCAACGCCGAGAGGGGAGAAACGCCTTTTACCGGGATGGTAAGGTCTTCATAGATGGACGCCCTATCAAATAGGGCCATGCGGCCTATGAGACATCACCACACAAGGAGACACCACTCACAAGAGCAGTGTGGAACTGCAATGGGGCACTCTGGACGCGACCAGACAGACTCGAGGAGATCCTTGCATCACATGACTTTGCGTGCATCACAGAGACACACCGAGAGAGGTCTACCACACATTGCAGGTTTTCATTGGGAATCTGCATTCAGGACCACGACGAGGCAGGGTACAGCACGAGGATCGGGAGGAGTGGCCATCATATTTCGACAAGAGATACAGAGCCGGATCCATATTATAGGTAGAGATGAGGAGGGACAATACATGTGGGTTCGCATGGAGATAGCACAGGGGGTTTGGATTTACATTGCTATATGCTACTTTCCACCAGGCGGATCTCAATATGCAGGACAGGATCTTGGGGGACCGACCCGAGACAGAGACTCACCATACACATCGCTTTCAAAGGAGATACTACATTACAGCACACTAGGTGGGTGAAGTCTTCCTTATGGGAGACTTCAATGGCCGCACTCAGTCACATCAGTGCAAGGCATATGACATGGATCACTCACACCTCATGAGGGCTAGAGATCCGGATGAGATTAGCACCAGCAGAGTGTGAGCAGATATGGGTCAGGACACCACCGGCTATGGCAGACATCTACTCGAGCTAGGCAGCCGACATCATCTCGTTATATATAACGGGATGAATCGTTGGCCAGGTTCGGGCGGATTTACTTGCTTCCCTCATGGGGGAGGTGAGAGCACAGTCGACTACATTTTGGGTACCACCTCGGGGGCTTCACTCATCCCCTCACTTAGTAATGGACGACGTCCACTTGGTGCTGACCATACATTTATCACACTCACACTCTCATCTCCAATTGCATTAGACCCTCCCCCACCCACTGAGACACATACCACGATACACTTCACACACGAGCTCTCACACGTTTATGCACACCATTTACACACCCGCCTACTCTCTCTCGATCCACTCTCACCTTTGGAAACACTTACATCACAGATCACCACCATCCTACAGGACTCAGCTCTCTGCAGCTTCCCACACCGCACACATATGCACCCTCCACGCACTGGATCCATGCCCCACAACAGCTGGTATGATGCAGATTGTCGCGAGTTGCGGAGGTACGTACAGATTTTAGAGCATAGGGGAGATATTACACACACACAGGCACAGCGTCGCATGCAGAGCCTTACTCGCCGCAAACGGCGAGATTGGGAGAAGAGACAGTATTGGGATATTTACCATCTGCTCATGAGTCCAGACAATGGAGTGGCATGGCGACATTTGAGAGAGAGGAGACAGCAGACACCTATCCGAGACCCGAGCACTTGGCATAGCTATGCACGGAGTCTATACGAGATCCCAGACCAACCCCCCACTCCCAGACCGCAGAGCTCACGTCCTACTACCTCTGACTTCTTCACACCCACTATGGTGGGACGCGCTATTGCCCGGCTACAGCATGGCAGGGCCCATGACCATTTCGGTTTACAGGAAGAGCACCTCATCTATGGAGGCA
>CM035412.1:165943864-165961364 GCA_020310875.1 Ceratopteris richardii
AAAGACACACGCACACGCACACACACACATACATACATACATACATACATACATACATACATACATACATACATACATACATACATACATACATACATACATACGTGCGCAAAGACACACGCACACGCACACACACACATACATACATACATACATACATACATACATACATACATACATACATACATACATACATACATACATACATACATACATACATACATACATACATATACATATACATACACACACACACATATATACATGTGTGTGTGTGTGTTTGTGTGTACACACACACATACATACATCCATACATACATTATACGCACACACACACACACATACATACATACATACATACATACATACATACATACACACACACATACATACATACATACATACATACATACATACATACATACATACATACATACATACATACATACATACACACACATACACACACACATATATACATGTGTGTGTGTGTTTGTGTGTACACACACATACATACATCCATACATACAAACACACACACATACATACCTACATACATTCATTCATACATACATACATACATACATACATACATACATACATACATACATACATACATACATACATACATACATACATACACACACACATACATACAAACATGCACAAAGACATAGTCACACATGCATACATGCATACACACAGATACTAGAGAAAGAGAGAGAGAAGAATGTCAAAATTCTAAGAGCTTACTCCACATCTCTCTTTGCTGGACCTTTGCAGTGTCAATTTAGCTGACCTCATCTCATACTCTTCAATCAGCCTCTTAGAGAATGCATTATTAAGCGGTGGTTTATCTGTCGGTTCCCATGTGCATGCATCGTAATCTAAGTTTGTCCATTTGACACACCATTCTACGCAGCGGTCCATAGCCCCACCATCATTGTGACCCGGAAAGACATCTGATATCCTGGCAAGCATAGTCTCCCTTCTGCCTATGATTCGAAAAGGTCTAGACCATTCAGGGTCCCACAACGGTACCTAGGCAAAATAATGTGTAGCTTAATCATTATATTAAGATATCTGCAGCTTAAAAGTGATTCGGCCTGCAACTAGACCAAAAGGGAGAGAAACAATGTGATTGAGATTTCAATTTCAATTACAGGCATGTTAAATATTTTATCAGCAAATCCACTGGTACAACATAACTTTCTCCTAGCTGGCTCTAGAAATACCATGACAAAAATATCTACAAGCTGTGTGAATATATAGGTGAAAGGAACTTTGGAATCGCATTAGTTTATCTTTCCATCAAGATAGAGCTGTTTCATGTGCATACGTCTGGTACCAGAGCAGAAATTAACTTTGGACATCCCACTCTATGTACCATCATAATCTCAAAAATCTTTGAATTTATAAGCAATGGTTAATAAACAAACATATGTAATAAAGAACATGGTAGCAATAGCATTCCAAAAGAAAAATACAAAGATAAAGCATACGAAGGCACAAATGAGAGTATAAAGTTTCATAAATTTTAAGGAAAATAAATTTAAAACTTCAAACATAGATAAACAAGAAATTTCTTTTAACTTTCTTTTCTTTGGGGGGGTATGTGTTGAGAACATCAATATCTACAAACAAAACACAAAAAAAAAAAACCTTTGATTTCCAATGATTAAGGGCCTAACCATCAAAGGACAACAAAGTTGGATTTTAGCAAAATAAAGTTAACCGAAATGATTCTTCTGATAAAGCAAAGGCAATCATCAGCAGTACTTCCAAAAACAAACACACAGAAAAGGAGTAAAAGGTATAAAAAAAGAATTCCAATCTAAAGCATAAAACATTTGAATCTGAATCTGACAGGTGAAGTTCTTAGAAGTAAAGAAAAATCTTCTCTGATCAAATGATTAGATTTGCCTAAGCGCTTTGATGAAGTTACGCAAGCATCTTGTAACGCCTAATTAAGCTGCTCATATCTGGAAATCACTTCTCATACGGTTTCATCTAAAAATGCTTTTTGCCCTGATCTTAAGCTCAAAAGTTATGACTCTAAGTGTCAACAAATCAGTAAGAAGGGTATCGCCATTTATTCATGCATCTATTACCAAGAGATTCAGTTTCAGATCCACATACAAATGAATCTTGTCAGTGATTTTGTTACCTGTTAACTTCTTTATATATTCAAACCAAAAAAATATAGATAAAAATATTGGTCAATTGGTCATTAATGTCTACTAATCCAGTTATATCCTTTATCAAGCTTTCATGTTCTCAATCTAACTGTAGACTTGTCACTGTTCGTTTTGAGGCCTCAGCTAGCTTTTCTGTCATTTACAAGATAAAAATTTACATTGTATCTGAGCATTACAATACAAGAATCAGTGTCCTTTTAAGAGAATTGACGCATACAAAATCTCTTAACAACCCCATCTTGATGATGACCTCTCCAAGCCAGTTTCATATATACCTTCATAAGTTCATATTTATCCTAACTTACAAACTCAAGATATTGATCATAGATACAACAACATATGAAAATACAACACCCAAAACAAGAGATTGCACAGAAAAAAGGACCAACATAAATCATGAAAAATACATGCAAATTAGAAAGTAAAATCAAGAATAGAAAAGAATAAATTAATCAACAAACAAATAAAAGCAAACAACTAATAATTCCAAAAAAATAATGGTCAATCTTAATGAATTATCAAACACAACAACACAATTTATTTATTAATTAATTAGATTTGACATAAAAGAAAGAAACTTTTTAAAAAAAATAAAAATATACATAAGAAAATTAATTCTATAAAATAAGGAAAGAGAGAGAGAGAGAGATAAATATGATAAAAATTCATTGATATATTTTACTAGGAAATAACATGCACACACATGCACAAAGGAAAAGAAAAGGGGGGGGGGAGGAGGGGAACAAACAGACAAAAATAAAATAAAACAAAACAAAACAAAAAGTGTATCTTCAACTTCTATGTCTGTACAAAAGAAAAAGCATCATATTTTAAACTTTTATCATGCATAGCTAGACAAATAGTATGACATCCCTTCTTAATTTCTGTATATGTGTGTGTGTGTGTGTATATAAATTAAAATATAAATAAGTTCAAATTTTAAGAAATAAAATAAATGAACAACCCAAACATCTACCTAGAATAATTTATAAGTTTCATTTTTGTATAGGATTTACTAATGATGAATCACGACAAATAAAGAGAAGAAGAATGATAAATGAACTTGTTAAGAAGTAAGAAACACCTAACCATTTTTTTTCATGAATGAAGACCCTTTTTCAAACAAGCAATGAGATTCGTTGACAACATTGGACTAGAAATGAAGACAAGCTAGAGCCAAGACGAGAAATCTAAACAACTAAGGGCAAACAACACCATAGTTTCCAAGAGAGTGTCTATCTAATCCTTCATATCCTCCTCAAGTATCTAAACACACTGACGTCTTACAAGCACTAATTGTCTTACTGCTCGTGCTAAATTGACTCCTTACAAATTATTTGAACTTCTTTTGACGGTAGTTGAGTTCATGAAGTGAAATTCTTAAGTAGGTTTCTTTGATTGTATTATTAAGTTTAGACCTTACACATGCCAAAGAAAACATGCAGTTATAAGTTCATGGCAGCCCACCACAAAGAGAAGCGTGTAAGGTGGAGAGCAAAAGCACTTTGTGATACGATGCCCAGAGTATTCAGATCTTAAGACATAGCTCTGAATAGAGAGATCATTAGAAAAAGTGTATGATGAGTAAGGATCAAAGCCGACATGGATCCTTCCTCAGAGCGACATAGCACAGATAAGATCAGTCACTACAACCTAGACAGGCTTAGAGTAGAGCTATACAACAATATATTACCGATTTCTTTCACAGAGTGGAGGCATGTGCAATTATGCAACACCCCCATGTTGGACTCGCACTTTAGCGGACTAAGCACAAAGGGCCTGACAATGAACCCACATTCCTAGATATCGGTTACCACAATCGTACCAAGACGAGATCATAAGGATATGTTTAGGACATGGTCAGCAAAGGATACCACCTATCCTACTCAGGCATGCATCTTTCAATTGTTACCTCTTGTACACAATGTAGTCATTGTCTCTGGTACCAAAGCTACACTCCAATGACACATTGTATTATGTGATCCCTTTATGTTGAGACAGAGCCATGCCCTCGTCACACCATACCTTACACATCACTGGTTTTAGTTCCACCTTTCATGCTCTTTTGCATTTTTGATGCTTGGAGGACTATCATTTGTATATGGTTTTGTCTCATGGGCCAACTTTGGCCAGCATTTTTAATGCTTGAAGGACTATCACCCCGAAAGAAGGTGAGCTCCGAGCCTACGTGAGGGAAGCTCTTAAAATCGAGCTCGATGAGACCTTGACCAGGAGCATTGACACCAAGCTCATGGCAACCAAAGAAGGATGGGTCAAAGTAGTGAAGAAAAACTTCAAGAAAGAGCCAAAGGAAGAAACACAAAAAGAAGAAGACCCCATTGTACATATTACCATAAAGGAGGAGAGGATGAGGAAAACCGGACATCTTAATTTGCATGTCACGCGCATAGTAGAGAAAGAAGGCTCTACTCTTGAGATATGTGGGAAGACGCTATGCAGGAAACTTGGTTACAAAGAAGAGGAGGCCCTCCGGTTCATCAAATCTTGGAGGCCGGCAAAGACCTTCCGAAGAAGAGAGCTCCCATTTTCACTTCCCCTTCGAAGAGGTAAGATCCACCTTCCTTCGTAAGGGAGTGGTTTTGTTGAGAAGGCTTGAAGGTCCCCCTATATACCTAGATGACCATCTCACACCCATGCAAGTAGCACATTGTCATGCATGCATCATAAAGAGGGGAAGAAAGCTTCATATAGACACGGTCGGGTCATCATTCATGGCAAGGCCATCCAGTAGGGATTTGTGGCATGTGAGAGAGTCGAGGAGATACTTCTCAACAATGGCGAATCATGGATGCAACCTGAGAGGCTTGAGGTGGTGAGCAATGATAAAGGTATATTTTTGTTGATAGAGACACATGAGAGCCTCTATAGGTGCCTACCTCGGGTGCACACACAGAGATTATACACACCACCACACTATGAAGGATCATGAGTCTCCACAAAGAGATTATACACATCACCACACAACAAAAGTATCATGAGAAGTAGCGATACTCTTTAGAGATGGACTTCCATGCAGGATATAGATCGTCATCGTGACTCACACATTGTAGACGCCACCACAAGAGTCTATGTGTAGACTTCCGTTGGAGTCTGCACACAGAGATTGTACACGTCACCACACTACGAGAGGATCAAGAGTAGCGATACTCTTCAGAGATGGACTTCAATGCAAAATACACATCATAACAAATGAAGAAAAGGCTAGATACCTTTGGATCTGGCTCACATATACATGTTTATCAAAGGGGATCATGTACTCATATTACCCACTATACAGGAAGAATCTACGACACAAGTTTCAGACAATTCTACACACACACACTCTACAATACCCACCTACCGAGACTTAGCTCTCGACATCGCCTCGTTATTTATAACGAGATAAGTTAGTGGCCTACCTCAAGGGGATTGACATAGATACCACACTCAATTACAAATGGAGAAGGCAATAGTGTAGATTGTACCCCCTCATTGTATCACTCAAGCCTCTAGCCATCACTATATCATCTAGAGAGTCTCTAGACTAAATTCCCTCCCCCCTTCTCTATATTTTTCACTGCATTTTAGAGTAGTTGTTTAGTCTACACAGATTATGTATCATATTCACCAGAGCTATAAGTTTTTTGGTCTCATAAGTCATTTTGGAAGATGTAAATATCTCAACTCAATCCTTATCTCAATCCTCATCTCATCCTCATCCTCATCCTCATCCTCCTCATCCTCATCCTCATCCTCATCCTCATCCTCATCCTCATCCTCATCCTCATCCTCATCCTCATCCCCAATTTCATCCTCAATCTCATCCTCAATCCGCAATCCCAATCCTCAATCTCATCCTCAATCCGCAATCCCAATCCTCATCCTCATCCTCATCCTCATCCTCATCCTCATCCTCATCCTCCCTCCTCCCTCCTCAATCCTCAATCCTCATCCTCCTCCTCCATCCTCCTCCTCCTCCTCCGTCCCCGTCCCCGTCCCCGTCCCCGTCCCCGTCCCCGTCCCCGTCCCCGTCCCCGTCCCCGTCCCCGTCCCCGTCCCCGTCCCCGTCCCCGTCCCCGTCCCCGTCCCCGTCCCCGTCCCCGTCCCCGTCCCCGTCCCCGTCCCCGTCCCCAATCCCCAATCCCCAATCCCCAATCCCCAATCCCCAATCCCCAACCCCCAACCTCATCCTCATCCTCATCCTCATCCTCATCCTCATCCTCATCCTCAATCCTCAATCCCATCCTCATCTCCATCCTCATCCCCATCCCCCGTCCCCGTCCCCGTCCCACTCCTCAATCCTCAATCTCATCCTCATCCTCATCCTCATCCTCATCCTCAATCCCATCCCCATCCCCATCCCCATCCCCATCCCCATCCCCATCCCCATCCCCATCCCCATCCCCATCCCCATCCTCATCCTCATCCTCATCCTCATCCTCATCCTCATCCTCCATCTCATCCTCATCCTCAATCCCAATCCCAATCCCAATCCCAATCTCATCCTCAATACCAATCCCAATCCCAATCCCAATCCCCATCCCCATCCCCATCCCCATCCCCATCCCCATCCCCATCCCCATCCCCATCCCCAATCTCAGTCTCATCCTCATCCTCATCCTCATCCTCATCCTCATCCTCATCCTCATCCTCATCCTCATCCTCATCCTCATCTCAATCTAATCCTCATCCTCATCCTCATCCTCATCCTCATCCTCATCCTCATCCCTCATCCCTCATCCCTCATCCCCATCCTCATCCTCATCCTCATCCCTCATCCCTCATCCCTCATCCCTCATCCTCAATCTCAATCTCATCCTCATCCTCATCCTCATCCTCATCCTCATCCTCATCCTCATCCTCATCCTCATCCTCATCCTCATCCTCATCCTCATCCTCAATCCCATCCTCATCCTCAATCCCATCCTCCCTCCCCCCCCCCCCCAAAAAAAAAAAAAAAACCTTCCTCCTTCCCCCCCTCCCCCCTTTCCCTCCCTCCCCCCCTCCCCCCTATCCCTCCCTCCCCCCCTCCCCCCTCTCCCCTTTCCCTCCCTCCCTCCCTCCCCCCCTTTCCCTTCCCTCCCTCCCTCTCCCTCCCTCTCCCCCCCCTTTTCCCTTCTGCCCTCTCCCCCTCCCCCTCCCCCTCCCCCCTCCCCCTCCCCCTCCCCCTCCCCCCTCCCCCCTCCCCCCCCCCCCCCCTCCCCCTCCCCCTCCCCCTCCCCCTCCCCCTCCCCCTCCCCCTCCCCCTCCCCCTCCCCCCTCCCCCTCCCCCTCCCCCTCTCTCTCTCTCTCTCTCTCTCTCTCTCTCTCTCTCTCTCTCTCTCTCTCTCTCTCTCTCTCTCTCTCTCTCTCTCTCTCTCTCTCTCTCTCTCTCTCTCTCTCTCTCTCTCTCTCTCTCTCTCTCTCTCTCTCTCTCTCCCCCCCCCCTCCCCCTCCCTCCCTCTCTCTCTCGGAGACTACAGCGGAGGATTCGGGCTGTACTTTTCAGACGCCCACAGTGCAGATGAGTATAGATCTCCAGCCTTGTATATCAACACATCCCTCCTATGTATCAGCCCTTTGTTGTATTAGTCTTGGTGTTAGCCTTTTCCCAGCTATTTTACATCTTTCATTTTCAATTCCACTTTCTTTGGTACTCAGATTTTGTATCAGACTCACCAGTTTTGTAACTTTTGGTCAAGTCATTTTGGCCTTCTGAAGACGTAAATATATCATTTCATTTCATTTCATTTCATCTCTCTCTCTCTCTCTCTCTCTCTCTCTCTCTCTCTCTCTCTCTCTCTCTCTCTCTCTCTCTCTCTCTCTCTCTCTCTCTCTCTCTCTCTCTCTCTCTCTCTCTCTCTCTCTCTCTCTCTCTCTCTCTCTCTCTCTCTCTCTCTCTCTCTCTCTCACACACACACACACACACACACATACGAGCATGAACTCGCTCTAAAGATACTCTGCAAACTTAACAAATATTTTACATTTATTGAGTCATCTCATTGCCTCATATAGCAAGGTTTGTTTCCAAAAGACCTGCCACTGATTTGCAGGGAGAAACCTTTCTGCGTCTTTCCAAACCAGACTAAAAAGCGAGAAAAAGAACAAAAGGCGGACCAATTCTTCATCTTCTTTGCATGTTTTTCTCTCCCAGAGCTCACAGCTTCTACAAACTTATTGTTTCATAAGCTGATTGTAGATAGTGATCTCCTTATTGCATGTCTGCATATTCAGGAGTTTATAGCCTCTGAAAGAAGCCAACATTTCAGGAGTACCATCTGTTTCCTTCTTCAGAACTCTATCCTATTCCTGGGTAGGATTCCATTTTCTATATTGGATCAGGTCATGCATAGTCCCCCATGAGCAGAGCTGTCCATATTCTAATTATCTCCCCAAACATTTGTCTTTTGCAATAACTTACTTTGCTGTACTGAGGTTTCATGTCAGGCTACCACCTCTAAATTTTCCACTGTTTTCCCTGCTTCTAAGTACTTATCCCTTTCTGTGTTCAATACCTTATGGAATCACATTTCCTTCTTTTTTTCATGACTCTAACCTTCTAAAAGTTTCCACATCATTCATTTCACTGCACTGCCTTATCCACACAACCACAGAAATTCATTTCTCTGTGTTCATTGATCCATACAGCCACAGGAAGAAGAAAAACGACAAAAGACAAAGAGAAACATCAACGGAAGGAAAGAGCAGGGAAATAACAGGGAAATAGCAGGGATAGAAGCACAAGGAAAGTGACAGAAAACAGAAAGAAACCATTAATGGCAGATGATCATTACCTTCCCTTGTTCCACCTGCTTCTTGAAGGTAGCAAGAAGTTTGGGAGCTTCTTTGGATACTTGACTTTCACCAATCCACAAGTTGTGAGCGTGAGCCACCCCCTTGTACTTCACAAAGTACAGTTTCTCTGTGCTGAAAGAGTTCGTTGAATTTATCTGAGACGACTGTATGGAATGGATTGAAGCTGTATGGTGATTAGGCATGTCGTGTTGTACTTCAGCCTGTTTCACTACTCCTGCTGCTTCATAATAAAACAAAAACTTATATGAAAAAATATATATATTAAAAAAATAAAATCTATAATTGATTGTAAACACAAATGTTTAATCAGCATGATCAGGAATCAGAAACCATTTTCCAAGCTTCTGTTTACCTTTTGTTTGCATGATGCCATCACCAACTGAATGATTAGGAACTTTCACATTCCAAATCGACTCTATTCCTTTTGACACCAAATGCATTCCACCAAATATCCTCTTGTATGCACAGAGAGGACAATACCAGTCATTCGGAGGCACATCCCTTAAGGGAGGATCTAAACAATCTATGTGATATGTAACTTTGCAACCTTTCCCATCACAACATCTGCATAATCAAGAGAGCAGAAAGACTTAACAGACAGGTGCATGCCAGGTTTGAATATACCGCATTAAAATACAGCTGTGTTCCATGAACTCATTGGCAGAGGACTACTGCTAAGTAAGAAAACTTACATAAGCTTTCCTTCCCTTCTGCACTTGTGACACACACTATCATGATCATCCTTGGCCACAGCCAGAGTAGATTCGAGTCCATCAATCTCATCACATGGACTGTGGGGAACACTTTCAGTCACCTCTTTCAGTGGCAAGTCAGGTTCTTTCCTGTAATGACTCAAAAAATTCACATTCCTGAAATCAAGTTCATCTTAAGTGTACAACCAAAATGAGACGCTTGAGCAGGCCACATAACAGTTGCACTCGGACACTTAATAAAACAATTATAAGACACCAGGTGTGACAATATACATCGATTGTGAGATGCAAATTTCTTGAGCATAAGACTCCGATCACCAAAAGATAATAGACCTTTGTCTAACAAAATGCCTTCTTCTTGTTTGTGTATTGACAGCAAAGACTTCGTTCTGCTCTGATTTCTGGTGTGCAATCAAAACACAAATGCAAACAAACACATGATGTAGATAGAGCACATATCATCAAGAATCAGAAAAGTTTTCAGAACATGGAATCCAGTTATTGGGAATTCGCAGAAGGTACACAGTATATACAAAGCAATCGTCAACGTAAGGATCGAAAAAAAAAAAACCATAATGACACATTTAACTACTGGAAGGCAAAGTCTTTATTTGCTCTAATTCTACACTTGTTAAGATGCGAATGCAGTAAGACTATAACACAGGGCAGATAGAGAACATTGAATATGCACATTGCAACCCATAGCGAAAACGTTACAGCCAATGAGGGAAAGTATAATGTACACATGTATGCATAAATTTCTGCATGGCTGACTACAAGAGCAGGCTGCAGAACATACATATCAAGAAACATTGCTAAAAGCAACAAATTGGAAAAGAAAGGATGCCAGGCTTGTGTGTGTTAGATGAGTGGCCAGTGTATATTATGCCTCCTCCTTAGGAGACTCCTATAAATAGGATTCGCTAGCTCATTTCTCCATATCCTTGTGTACAAATACTTGGACTCTAGAAACTTTTGGTGGACTCACACAAACACCTGTTTTGTATGGGTGTGGTGGTATGGGAGACCAGCCCTTGAAGTGATGACAGCTACAGGCTCCCTAACACGAGGATGGATCCATTTGACTCCACATCTGGGAAGCATGTCTAACATCTGTCCTGCTATTCTTTTGAGGGTATAGCTTGTATTTTCTCTCATTAACAAGGAGAATCTTGAAGGGCACTAACAAGCATAGGAGGCACTCTTGGAATAATGGTCAAAAGGGTCAATCTTCCACTATGTGGAAATGTGCTGGTCAACTCACAAATGTGCTGGTCAAAGCTGGTCAAAATCCGTATGCGAAGATTTTCACATATTTCGTATAGTGCTCAAAGACAACTTTCTTATGATATATAACATTTTGCTATCTCAAACTATTTTTAATGGTCAAAAGGGTCAACCTTCCACTAGGTGGAAATGTGCTGGTCAACTCACAAATTTGCTGGTCAAAGCTGATCAAAATTCACATGTGAAGATTTTCACATATTTCCTATAGTGCTCAAAGACAACTTTCTTATGATATATAACACTTTGTTATCTCGAATTATTTTGCCCTTCAAAAGTCAAACCCTAGTTTTTGGTCAGGACATCTAAAAAAAAGGGTTAATTTGTCCACATGGAAGGCTAGGATTAAAAGTGGAACAAGCAAAAGGTTTAGCACCTTATGTATTGGATTGTGGCAAAAGAAATTGCTTATGTACAGCAATTTGTGGTATTTTTCTGAGAATTTCAGAAATTTCTGAAGCAAAATTGGGGGCTTTTGCTCATATTTGGTTCTAAAAGTTGTACGCACACTGAGGTCAAAAGAAGTCAAAATTGTTGATTTCTGGCACAAATTAGCTTGCTGGAATTTTCTGTAAAACAAAATTCAGAAAATTTCAGATTCTATTTTTGTGCTCCAATCAGCTCCATTTTGCTCCTACGGGTGTTTGAAGCTATTGTGCACTATTTTTGAGATGGTACCCTGATTTTGGTTCATTTTGCCCAAATTTCAGCACATTAACCTCTTATTTGTGCAACCATGGCATCGTCGTCCTCAGATATGAAGAATCTCTTTGAGATTCGCCGCTTTGAGGGCACAAGATTTGATCTTTGGAAGGAGAGAATTCAAGGAATCCTCTTCCTCAAAGATTGTGACAAGGCGTTTGAAGCAAGAAAGCCGGAAGACATGTAAGATGATGCGTGGCATAATCTGAATAGAAAGGCCGTCACTTACATAAAAATGGTCGTATCGGATGACATTCTTGTAGATCTCAAGGGCATTACTACAGCTTCAGAGTTGTGGGCCAAGCTTAAGGCCACCTATGAGAGCACCACACCTGTTAATCAGGTACAACTGATGAGGAAATTAGTTGCCATGCAAGTGGATGAGTCCAAGAGTGCTGTTGCAGAACACTTGTCTCATTTTGCAGGTACTCTATCACAGTTGCAGGACTCGGGGATGCCTCCCTTCGATGATAAGCTGAAAGCTATCTTTTTACTTATGACACTTCCTGATTCTTGAGAGACCTTGGTAGTCTCATTCTCAAACAACCCCAATCTTACTTTTGATGGTGTGAAGGGTTCTATATTGAATGAAGAAATCAGGAGAAAAGCAAGTGGTAAAGGAGGCACCTCTGCAAACATGGTCAGAGGCGGATCAGAGAAGAAGGGCTCTTATTCATAGAGGAGTAAGAGCAAAAGTAAAGAAAGGGGAAGCTCTAGCAAAAAGAAGGGTACTAATGTGACATGTTATCAGTGTGGTAGGAAAGGCCATAAGAAACCCGACTTTCGATTCTATAAGGAAGAGCTTGAGAGGAAGAAGAATGTTGGAGACAAAAGAAAGGACAAGAAAAAAGACAAGACGGATGGAGAGGACAGCCAGAAAGAAAAAAAGAAGGCCAATGTGGCCTCTAGTGTTTGTCTTGAGGAGCTTTCAGATATGGAAGATATTCTATGTGCTACTATATCAGCTGATGAAGTTCATGCACATTATGTTTCTTGCAATGTTCATGTAGAGGACATGTCGATCACTAAAAGTGATATGATTCATGCTTTATTGACGGTGAATGATGCATTATCCCTAACATAGATTGTTGATTTGGTGCTTCATTTCATGTAACTCTTGTCAAGGAGTGTTTTGTTACTTTTCATGCGGGCAGCCATGGCCATGTATACCTAGGGAATAATCATGCATGTCCCATTGAAGGTATTGGTACTATGCATCTTTCGACAGATGGCACAAATGAGCTGGTCCTGCATAATGTGAGATATGTACCAGGAATCAAGAAGAGTTTGCTCTCTGTTGGGCAGATGGATATACATGGTTACAGTGTTTTATTTCAAAGAGGCTCATGGAAGATGATCAAAGGGTCACGGCTGATTGTAAAAGGCACAAAAAGGGGAGCTTTGTATTGTTTGCAAGGAAAGGCCTTGTTTGGCAAATTCATTGCATTGGCTAAGATTAATTCTCATATGAAATTATGACATAAAAGACTTGGCCATATGAGCCAAAAGGGTCTATCCAAACTTTGTAACTTAAAGAAGCTTGATGTTAAAGGCACCAAGCTAGACTTTTGTAATGATTGTCAATAAAGAAAGCAAGTGAAAAGTTCCTATTATGTGTCTCCTAAGTCTTGTATATTAGATCTTGTCCATTCTGATGTATGTAGCATGCCCACCAAATCTATGGGGGGTGCTTTATACTTTATTTCTTTTGTTCATGATTTTTCTAGGAAAATTTTGGTGCAGTTACTCAAATCAAAAGTTGAAGCATTTGTTGTGTTTAAAAGATTTCATGCATTTGTGACTACCCAAACAGGTAAAAAGTTGAAATGCTTATGTACGGATAATGGGGGTGAGTTCACACGTGCTGAATTCAATAATTTTTGTGAGAATTTGGGCATAAAGAGGGAGCTTACTATTCCATACAGCCCCTCTTCTAATGGTGTGGCTGAAAGGTATAATCGGACTCTTTGTGAGAGTGAGATGCATGCTGTACACAGCTAATCTCCCTCATGTTTTTTGGGGAGAGGCTCTTAAAACTTCAGTACATATATGCAATCGATCCCCTCACATGTCCCTGAAAGGTGACATCCCTAAAGAGGTTTGGTATGGCAAACCTGCTTCATATGATCACTTATGCGTATTTGGCTCTGAAGCTTTTGTACACATAAGACTTGAGTTGAGGAGTAAACTTGATGCTAAATCCATTAAAGGCCTCTTCATGGGTTATGGTGAAGAAGGTGAAATGGGTTATAGGATATGGTTACCTCAGCTCAAGAGGGTCATACGTAACCGGGATGTTGTTTTTAATGAGGCAAGGCTGCTACAAAACAATGTTGCCTCAAAACATGACCATAAAAAAGTCACATTTCAGCAAGACCATCCACATGTTAGGCCCATTTCAGACCCTCAGGATGCACCACATATGGCTGAAAATATAGATAATCTAGTGGTTATTAAGCCAGATGATGTTGGACAACAAGAGGAGGCTCCTCAAGGGCATATGCAGCCACCTATTCATGCTGAAAACAGGGCTGGAAACGATGTACAGCAGCCCATTAACAATGAAGAAGTTAATGTACCTCCTGATGTAGATCCATTACCGGGTAATGTGGATCATTGGGTAAGAAGATCTACACGTCCTAGGAGGCCAGTGAATAGATATGACCCCTCCATACATTACATTATGTTATCAGATGCGGGTGAGCCTCTTACCTATAAAGAGGCAAAGCTATGTGAGCACAAGAAGAAGTGGGAGTTAGCAGGAAGAGATAAAGGCCTTGCATGCAAATGATACTTGGGATTTGGTCGAGTTACCCAAAGGAAGGAAAGCCATTCCCAAAAAGTGGGTGTACAAAATCAAAACTGTTGATGGCAAACCCAAGTATAAGGCAAGGCTCGTTGCTAAGGGATATGCCCAAAAGGAGGGCATTGATTCCAAGAGGTGTTCTCTCTAGTGGTGAAAATGACCACTTTACGTGTGTTGTTTGCTTTCACAACTGCCTTGGATTTGGAACTATTCCAAATGGATGTTAAAACAGCTTTTTTGCATGGTGATTTAGACGAAGAGCTGTACATGAAACAGCCAGAAGGATATGCCATTCCTGGAAAAGAGCATTTGGTATGCAAACTGAAAACAGGATGAAACAAGTCCCCAGACAATGGTATAAGAAGTTTGATGCATTTATGCTCAAACATGGGTTTAAAATAAGCCATGCAGATCACTATTTGTATACCAAAAAGGATGAAGATGGCAGCCCAATCATTCTTGTACTGTATGTGGATGATATGCTGCTGGCTGGGAAGAAAAAGAGCACACTGAATGCTCTAAAACAGCAGCTGAATTCTGCATTCTCAATGAAAGACCTTGGGGAAGCTGAGCATATTCTTGGTATGCGAATAAAAAGGGATAGGCAGCAGCATACTTTGCAGGTATCAAAAGAAAAGTACATTGAAAAAGTGCTGGACAGATTTAATGTGGCCGATGCTAAGCCTCTTGGAGTGCCATTGCAGCCACATGTTAAGCTCTCCAAGGATGACTGTCCCAAAGATGATGATGCAGCCAATTACATGAAAAGTGTTCCATATGCATCAGCTTGTGGTTCACTTATGTATGCTATGGTTTCTACTCGGCCAGACATTGCTCATGCAGTGGGAGTTGTTAGCAGGTTCATGGCTAATCCTGGTAGAGCTCATTGGGAGGCAATCAAATCCATCTTGGGATATTTGAAAGGAACTAAAAACAAATGCCTCAGTTATGGAAAGGGCCCATTAGAGCTGAAGGGATTCTGTGATTCCGACATGGAAGGCGATGTGGATACACGGAAATCCACAAGCGGCTATGTTTTCACTCTTGCAATGTTTTCACTCTTGCAGGTGGTGTTGTATCATGGCGCAGCATACTGCAAAAGATTGTTGCTTTGTATACTAATGAGGCTGAATATATTTCAGCCACTGAGGCTTCCAAGGAAGCAATATGGTTAGCATGTCTTTGCAGTGAGTTTGGTTTGCCAGTTTGGTTCGCCTGACAGAGCACCTATGCTTGGTTGTGATAGCCAGATGCCATATGTCTGGCAAAGAATGCCACGTCATGCACGCACAAAACATATTGATGTGCGATATCACTTCATTCGAGAGATGCTTGAGGATGGCCTTATCACATTGGTTAAGGTCCATACATCACAGAATCCTGCAGATGTTGTCACTAAGTGCTTACCCAAAGCACAACATCAGTTATGTATACAGATGGTGGGAGTCACTTATCTTAAAGGCGTTGTCATTTATGCCTTTAAGTGGGAGGTTGGTGGGGTAAAGCCCTAAATGGCCCCTTTATAGTGTATACATGTGTATAGGCCTATTTATAAAGACCAAGTCACTTATTCTTTATTTTTTGGCCCAAGTTCAATGTGAACTTGGCCAACCCTAAAAGGGTTCTATATAGCATAGCTTAATAACACTTTTGGCGCTCTCACTTTGAGTGAAGCCACCTCCAAAGCTGGCCGACCCCCCCCCCCTTCTCTCTCTCTCTCTCTCTCTCTCTCTCTCTCTCTCTCTCTCTCTCTCTCTCTCTCTCTCTCTCTCTCTCTCTCTCTCTCTCTCTCTCTCTCTCTCTCTCTCTCTCTCTCTCTCTCTCTCTCTCTCTCTCTCTCTCTCTCTCTCTCTCTCTCTCTCTCTCTCTCTCACACACACACACACAGAGAGCTGCGCCTTCATTTCTGCCCAGCGCCTCGAAGGCCAACATTGATCATATTGACATAGATAAGGCCTATTATGAAATGCCTAGCATATTTTAGAGGCGTTGGATCTTTACAATATGTTATATTAAGAGCTGACAAAGCCACAATATCAAACTCAATCTCAGAAATGTGCACAATGAAGGGGAGCTTCCCATCTCCTCGTAGCGAAGTTTATCTTTTTAAATGACGTCTCAACTGCTTTCTATACCTATCTTTGCATTCTTGCATAAAAAATTAGAAACCAAAAAACAAAGAGTATGAATTCGTGTATGCAAGTTTCACAAATGGGAGATCTCAATACAATTCCTCGCTTACCAAGCCACTATATGTTTTATTAGAACATACATATACAAGAGTATCCAATGGCCATTTGGCATTTCACATAAGCACTAACAATAACGATCGGTAACATTCTCCCATTGACGACAAGTATGGCTGGTAGGCAAAAGAAGAAAAATAAAGAACAACAAACAATATCCAAGAATGAGTACATGATCTACACCTCCAACCTTATAGGCATGTTTAGACTCCAAAGTGTCCAAGGGACTATGCAAAACAAGATTAAGTGATCCCATCAAGTGACAACAATATGTAAGCTATCCTTTCGTAGAGCTTTTGACAAGGCATCTACTACATTTGCTTGAGTATGAACCTTCTCAAGTAAAATGCTTCAGTGGCTCAGCGATCACAAATAAAGTGATACATCACTTCAATGTGCTTGGACTTTGCATCATAGACCGGATTTTGCCAATAAAATAGCACTCTGACTCTCACTGAGTGAACGCAATACAAGTTGAGATATGCCCATATCGCATGCCAATCTAGAAAGCCACAATGCTTCTTATATGCGTTACTAGCTTCAGCATACTCTACATAGACAACATACTCTTCTTATGTAAATGTTGTCTTCTTATGTAGTGAGAAGATCTATACATTCTTGAAGAGGGGACCTCCAAGCAATTGAAGCATGTGAAGTAAAAAATGTACCTTGACGTAGACTTCTTGTTGTCTACACAACAAGCATAGTCACAATCTTTGTATCCAACAAAGGATTTATCATCTTTGCGCAAAC